>CP136069.1:200609189-200611689 GCA_032622095.1 Siphonodentalium dalli
ATATGAATACATTATAGAGTATATTATATGCAAAGAACGGCACTTTCCCACCAAAAGATATATGAAAAACCCAAGTGAACTCTAACATACATAGATGATCTCACATGAGTTTCTATTTTATACGGAATTTATCAACCGAGTTCACTAAATTCGATTTGAGCCGAGGTTTAACCGAGGCTCAAATAGAATTTAGAGGACGAGGTTGATAAATTACGTATAAAATAGGACGAGTGTGAGATACCTTTTATCACATGATCAAATAAACCCGAAGCAACGCGAAATATTCATCGAAAACAACAATCATAAACTACAGCGATCGCAAGTTATTTGAAGAACGCCGTGACGTCATCGCCCGCGCTGATATTAAACGTGTCTATTACCGATAATTATGAAACTGCTTTTATGGCAAAATTTATGTGATAATTGTATATCTTAAACAAGAACAAGCTTGGATATACCGAATGGAACATGGCATGACACTGACCTCATTGTCATACTGCTATAAGACCTTAAAAGTATCACCCCTTTGGAAGTTATGTCGGACCTCCCTAGTTTGAAACAAGGTATACTTGTACAATCTATGATCCCGGGGTCGGGAAAGTGCCACCTATTCATCTCAACTATAACAAGGTCGTCGAACATGTAAATTGTGCACTGTTCTAAGAACACCTTGATCATACTAAGGACTGATATATCGTATTCCAACCTTATGTTATAGGTGCCGATTTTATCTGTTTTAGTACACCGCTGTTGTATATAATCTTTTATGTATCATGATACTTGCGCGCATCCTGCTTTGTTATTTCAGCCTTTTGTGGGTTAACTGAAATGTGTGTCAGTGTGTATGTGCGTGAGAGTATGAACGATAATGTCACCTGCACTCTGATTAGCACTCACCTGTTACTGGCGGGAAATTTAGCGCGGTCTGGGGGGCAGTCACTAATTAGTTTTCGAAATGGTCAGACGTAGTATTTTGGATACCAATTCTAGATATATATAATGAAATGCAGATTTCATTTTATGGAGTATCTTTAATTGTTTTTTAATACTGACTGCTGTGATATGATTATTATGTTGATGCCTTTATTTTAAATACACTTTATTAACCCTTTAATTTGTGTGTTGGAGTTACTATATCTACGTTAAATCCAGCCGTACAACACTTAATAACTTCAGCATTACATGCCTGCTTTTTGGCTATCAATATGATGCCCAGCCAAGGACAGTTAATGGTATTTCTGGCAATATGGACAACCAGCAGTCAATCGTCGTATTGATTCCCTGATTTCGTCCCCTTTCTTGTCAAAAGGACATCCTATTATGAAAAACATATACTCGACATACCTTAATTTAATGCCTTCGATTTATCATATGTCATTTAATGGGTACTGTACGCCAAATGTTGTTGTTTGGTTTCTATAGTCTCCGAGTCAGAGAATAAGGTAACAATTTTTTCATTATTTGAAAGTCTGTGAGTACGAAAGTAGTGTTACGGATGACAAATTTACCGGAATGCAAAAATACAAATTGTCGTTGTCGAGTAATTTTTTGTACAGTTTTCACCAAATGAATCAAATAAAAGTTATATTATAGGCATACTAGTCAAATATAATCATTTAAGTTATTGTATCGTCGCTAGTCAGTGAGTGACTTGAGTGTTCTCCCCGTATCATTATAATATTTTTAAGCAATCGTGTGTGCGATCGGTTTAACATCCAGTATCCCTCAATTACTTTATTTTGATTACGGAAATTCGTAATTTAATTGACGCCATTTTATGGCTCCAGTCATAAATTCAATTTATATCAAATTATTAACTTTTAAATTATTAAATTTTAAGATAGCATATTAACCTGAGCGTTTACAGAATACATCTTCGACTCAAATTACTTATGTTTCTATATATTATCGATATTAGATCGTTGTTGTCACCGGAAATTTAATGCAAATGGCGTACAGTCCCCCTTTAACTCCAGTGAAAGAAATAAGCGACCCCATTGACAATTATCGACATACATTGATGTCCCACCACACACCAACCACACGGACGTGGAATCTATTAGTGCTGTCGTCCGATTGAAAGCCAACAATAACACAATAGCCACACCACTTACGCCTACATATATGAACATCATAAGTTGTTTATCGAATGGAGAATATTATATTAATTTATTTTTTCATTATACTCATATTATGTTGAGAGAGAGAGAGAGAGAAGAGAGGAGAGAGGAGAGAGAGAGAGAGAGAGAGAGAGAGAGAGAGAGAGAGAGAGAGAGAGGACAGAAAGAGAGAGAGAGAGAGAGAGAGAGAGAGAGGAGAGAGAGAGGAGAGAGAGAGAGAGAGAGAGAGAGAGGAGATGAGAGAGAGAGAGAGGAGAGAGAGAGAGAGAGAGAGAGGAGAGAGAGAGGAGAGAGAGAGAGAGAGAGATGGTGTATGGAAAATGGTGAATGTAGGTTTTATAAACTGTATAATTTTACTTTATTTAAATTATCATTCTGTA